>JAPFTC010000340.1:0-16039 GCA_030779165.1 Fusarium sp. MBC 441
GACCTCAAGATGGGGGTCCCACGCGATAACCGATACTTCTATCACCTCCCTTATGGACCAGGCTCCAACGGAATCTGTCCTCGGGCGCTGAGCCAGAGCGAGTCGGTATCAACAACGGCCATTGGTCTCTCAGCAACTATGCCGACGGGGTGTTATCAGCCCATCTGGTTCCATCTGCATGGTCGAACTGGTGGTCAAGAAATCACATGGTAAGGTGAGAGAATTATAGCGTGACCTTTCTCTGAACTGAGGTCTTGGTTTAAAGGTGAAACTGACACTCGCTATAGCATGGACGGATACGGAGAGACGAACTTGTTCTCTACGAACCCGATGAACGCCGCAGCCAACTATATTCCACTACGTAACGATATCTATAAAAAATTTTAACGAGTAGCACTCCTGCCTAGTGCTAAAGGAGCCACGCTCGAATAAGTTCGCCGATAAGGGCGAAAGGGTGGTAGTACTGAGACAATTAGAAGCCGAGTCAACTTCACCTAAAGGCGATAATTGCCGGACGGGCGAGATTATGAATGGCAATATCCCACCCAATACAGCCTCTCAGGCTGTGCCTTACCTTATCGCTCACGTCTTCAACTCTACGCCAAGCGGACAGCTTCCGAGGCTGTGGCATAACCGGCGAGTCCATACCCTGTCATCGACCGCGTCAGCCGAGTGCCTCTTTGCCCGATTTGCCTGGACGGCTTTCTCGCCAACTGTCTTCCGCGGTTTTCTTTACGCAACAGAGGCATCATCTAATCCTCGTGTGGGACCCTGGCAAATCTGAGCATGAGGTGCAGGAGGCTAGCCCAGAAAGATGTCGGGCCATATATGCTGCTTCAAGGTCTTTGAGTGAAAGTCCGAAGAAGAGATCTTGAATTGATATCGATAGGCAATGGGAAGAAGACAACAGGCGGCCAAAGGAGGACGAATGGGCAAGGGAGTGGAGCAGTAGCGATGAATGGGATGACAGTGGATATCAAGATAGCATATGGCCGCCCGGCGAAGCGTCATCAGAGACAGAAGTTGAAGTTCAACCGCGTAGCAGGACGAAGAAACGAAAATCTAATACTGCTTGGGATGGGTTGTTGGAGTTGGCTCCGGACCTGCATCGCCGAGGACTGCTTGCAAGCTCTTGGTTTTGGTCGACGGAGAAAGTCAGGGTGTATATGTGAGAGGCCTCTACTCCGGCGTTCCTCGTGGGAGCTGCCACTCCCCTCGAGGGACAAGATGAGATAGAGTTCACCACAAGTTACTGTGCGCAGCTATGACACGGGCTCTGCTCCAGGGCAAACCACCCCTTCTTCCGTTATAGGGTTGCTTACGGCCGAAAGCCACGCGGCTTGTAACACTTCAGGCGGTTGCGAACATCAACAACAAAGCAGTAAAGACTTTGACCGTCTTACCGGTCTATGAAAGGGTCGAAGTGCGGAAGGTTTCGCGACCAAATGCAAAGAGAAGCATAACTCTAAAACTTCGGGTCCCACTCATGAAATGTAAATTCTGAGTAAAAGCAATAAGGTCCTTCTTGCAGAACGACGTTGCCGGCGCGCCACGACCACCACATTGGACTTTGGCCGGCAAGTCGTTGCTTCTCGGCAGCAGCGCCTGGAGCAAGAAGAAGCTCAATCATCTCGACATGGCTAGTATAAGAACATGAAGGAGACGTGGAAGCTGACTATAGAATAAAAGCACCCTGTCGATATGCTAACCAGACAGCAGCCGGAGCGAGGATAGCACGGCTCTCTCTCGCTCTACCAGTGATGGCTTTGAGCCACGATGAACCTCCGACCCAGATGGCGCCAACGATAGCGGTGATTTTGCCCAGCGGGCCTATTGCCAGAATAACATTGTCGGCCCAGCCCATGGCTTGACTCATATTGCGTAGTGGCCCTTTCTCCGAAGAGGGCTAGCAGCCTAGATGCAACCTCCCGTCAGTGCGCAGGTTGGCGCAGGCCCAGCTGGAACACGTACAGTGCTAGGTCGGTGAATAGGTTGTTGGAGAAATCGTCGCTAGGACCCGCGGCGAGCACGGGACGAAAGCAGACTCCGATGAGGAGCTGCAGGTTGTTTGGCGGTCAGCATTTCGCGCCGGAAGATATCGGTGCTTGTATAAATGTTTTCTCATTCTTGGGTTCGAGAGTAGCCGTGATTTACTTGTGCGACAATCACTCGACTTTTAGTCTCATAACCTTAGAGCCCACTTCTAACCTCGAATTGCCGCACCCTTAATCCTTAGTCGGCGGACCTAACTCCTCAGGGAGTACTCGCCCTTCTCAGAATCCGAGGCGCCTGCGAGTTTGGGGCCGCTCGTCATATCTGGCTTGTCACACGCATGGGCCGAGATGGGTACGGTCCAGTGCGATTGACCGCCTGGAGAACGTAGGCTGTGGAGCGCCCGACGAATGACAAGAGAGAAACGAGTTGCCGACATGATGGCGGCAGCCACATTGAACAGCAGCCGAGGGTTCTGGCATAAGAATCTGTCACAAAGGGAGGTGGGCGGCAAGAAAAAGTAGCACTGCATGGGGAAAGTTGGCCCGCACTTATGCATGCTGATCAGACAGAAACGAAGACACGAATGGACCATTGCTTGAGCAGCTGAGGGTACGAACAAGACTTACTAGCCCCCGAGGTGTGTGACAAGATGTTAGACATGGGAAACGCGTCTGGGGGCGTGCGTTCAGCGGCAAACGCGTCAAGCTCCAGAAAGGCCAGAGGCCCTGCTATGATTATCTTATGACAGTTAAGGTGATCTACGTTTCTCTGGGGAAAGAGAAAACTGTGTCGATCTATTACCGTTTTTGGTTTTTGATGGGGACCCTTGTCGAAGACCCCCCTGTCGCAGTGGTCGAGTCTTACTACGTACAAGCAGGGCGGATATGAGCACGCGCCAAACAGGTGCCTAAAGCTGATCAAGTCGTGGCGGGGACACATGGGTATTGGACCCTCGGTTGCGCTTGATCACGGGCGTGGGGGTAGGCGATCCCGAGGCTGGGAAAGCGTCTGTCTGGTGTGGAAGGGGTATTCCACGTAGTCAAGAAACTGTGGTGGCGCGGTGAGGGGGTGAGCTGTCGACCCAGCGGCAAGTGCGACGGGATTGGGAATCATTGGCCGTCGTCATCTTCTCTCAGCCCAAGCTGACACTGAAGGGTTAACTTACCTGAAACCATCGCTTAACCCGCACACCTTTGCCAGATCAAATCGTGGTAGGGGACTTGATTGAAAGAGGCCCACTATTTTATAGCTGGCCTTCATAGCAAAAAAAATGGTGTTGCAACCAAGCTCCCTGTCTTACCTCACACGATACGACCGAGTTTGCTTGTCTCCCCGCAGCAGCCAAGTCAGATAAAACATGCAGGATGCGGCGTTTTCTCAGCTAACGATGGCGGAAATGTATCAGCCCAGTGCTGCCTGATGCTCAAACCTGCAGCACGCCAGGATAGTCATGCACTTTGCCATCTAAACTGCAAGTTGCTTTGGTCAAGCTGGGGGGGGTAGTGTGGTCAGTGATCAAGCTCTTGGTGTTGTGGATCATTATTATGGATCACTCTTGGTGGTACGGAGGAATGAGGCCAGACGGCAAGTAGGACTCAGATCACAACATCGTATCCAGATTACATAAGTGCAAATGAGCGTATACTAGATACTCCTGTTGCTTCCTGGGACCTCTATGAATGTGTATTTTTCGCCCCTGGGGCCATAAGACCCGAGAAGTCTCCTAAGGGAACACAGGACGTGCTGAGCTAACCTATCTACAATTGCTGTCGCATCCGACCACAAGTCGTTCTCCGTGCCTGTTAGGGCCCCGATGGGACCTCAAGGGCAGAAGCGTGGTAGGGTGGCCGGAAAAACGCCTTCCACTAGCAGGCTGCTAACAGCTGCGGGGAAGACAAATTTTTCACAGGGGAGAGTTGACGTAAGTCATATCGTGCCAGCTACATCTGGCTACAGGGTACCAGGGCTCCGATAGAGCATTCTTCTGCGAAGCCGTTGAGGTGGCGGTGGCAGTGCCAACTGGTGGCTGGTTGTGCGCATGGGTCTGGCAGCGACACCATCCATGACTGCCTGATGCCTTACTGCTTACTCTTACAATTGGTCCCTGTTCTTGAACATTTCCAGGTTAATTTCGGCTTTCGGCCCTCAAAAAGTGGATTAACATGAGAAACTGTTGCCAGCCTAGATTGGGGCAGGAGACACAAGGAAAAAGGCGGAGTGATAGCACTTCGAAGGCAGACACAACTGTCAGATCATGCCTGAATATAGACACAGGCCGTGCAGTGGATACCCACACCAACACCAATTAAATCCTTGAGACAGCACAACTTCTGCCAGACCTTGAATCTGCAAGGGTTATTGGCGCGGGTTTGTGTGAAGGTGGCTATGACAAAAGCAAGCCTGATAAGCTCATCGCCTCGCTCCCGACCTGCGCCTATAGAAAATGGCCGGCGCAAAAGCCACGCCACGAGCCTCAACCTAATTGACCTGGATGCCCCTCCTCTCGCCCCTCCTCTCCATAACTTCTGCCAGCAACTGTACCTTTGCTTTGTTGAAACGAAGAGTAACAACCCAATACGTACATCCTCAGACCAAACCCTGATGAAGTATTCATCTGTCCCGCGATTTTCCTGCCGAATGGATATCGCCAAGTCTCTCAGAGCCAGGTTGTCGTATGCAGGTTGCTGTTGATGGCCGCATCTGAGCTTGCGCTCTCGAGGGAGGAGCGGGAAATCTCTGGCCAACCATTAGCCGCCTAGAACATACCGAGGTGGGTACAAGCTGGCAAAGCCGACCAATCATAGTTCCTTCAAGCTGGGCATGAACCAGGCGCTCAGTAGCCCTTGTCTCCCAGACCAGTCTGGTCCTCAACGGCCGTGCCGGCTTATAGCCGGTCGCAACGCGTGTTGCGCCCTGACCAACCTCCAGGTCACTGGGGTCCCCGCAGGACCGACGTTGGCCCCTGGAACATGGGCATGATCGCGTTGCCCGTCCCCGGGGCTTCTGCGGAAATTAGACAACATTCCTCTGAGACGACGTCAATCCCGCCGCATGGCCGAGCCGGGCGCTCATTCCCCAAGAATGGAGTCGCTGGGTTTTTTTCTGTTGAACGTCTCCATGTCCTCGTAGATGGGTGACGGAGGAGTCGCGGAAACACTCCCTCACCTTGGACTTGTCTGCATCGGCTTCTACAGCTGTCACGGCGCGGAGGCAATAAATCGGGGCATGTAAATTCTTGTGAGATGACATCGATGCGAGCTACTGTGTAACTCCACCGAAATATGCAGTGCCAGAGCCGCTATAGACATTGTGATTCCCTTGGTACTTGTTCCCCGCAACATTATCACCGGAGCCAGAATGGTGCTGACTGACAGATTTCTCATTCGGCAGCGAAGGCTCTATGCTAGACAATTCCTTGATAGCCTTGAGGAGTTCCGCAGCTTGGGCTTCGGTTGCCGCTTGGACTGCACGATTCGTACCAAGCAACCGAACTTCCTCCATCAACTCCTGAGCCAAAGTCTCCACCAGAGATCCCTTGCCCAAACGCCGCACGGCCACTCGATAACGCTCGAACCTGGAGGCATTATCTGAGGTAGAGACGGCATCGAAGATGTCCTTCAGTTCCTCCGCCTTCACCTTGCAACTCTCCACGACCGTCTTCACCGCCTGACATGCTTCATCATCTGTGCTGGCTCCGATCTGTCGCTCGGCAATCTGGAGAGTATCCCGGACAAGCGGGAGCTTCTTAGCCACCTCGCGAAAGGCCCGTGGGAGATTCTTGGTGTCCCTGATACCGTTGTATACAATCTCGACGGCCTCGACAATCGATATGACGGCAGAGATCAGGCCCACAATCTCCAAGCCGGACATGGTTGAGCAGCGAGTTGGTGGCCGGATAAGCCGAGTATTGGTAGAGATTGATGGAAGTTGACGTAGGGAGTGTTCACTGTCAATCTGGTACAGAGAGCCTGGTGTCTGGATAGGGGTTGTGCTCAGAAGATGGGCCTTGGGAAGGGACAGAGATATCATGGGAGGCAGTTCGACACCTTGCGATGGGTTGCACCAAGCAAGCGTGTCGGTCAGCTGACTACGCTGCGTGGTACATTGGCGGGCTGTGATTGGAAAGATGCTGCCCCATTTGTGTCTCAGAGGCCCCTGCACGTCGTCTCTCAACAGAGCTGAAATTCATCAGCCACCAACAAGCACTGGTGGGGCCGGCAGAATCACGCGGCGATTGAGTAATGACGGCTGAACCGGCTAGTCGCTTCGGGCTGGTGGTCGTTTGAACAGTAGATTAAAACGTCTCGTGGCTGGTAACCATGTATCACAAGATTGAAAACATTATTGGTACCTGGTCTAGTATCTATCCCAATCAGTAGCGAACTTCCATCACATATTCTCGGTCACGGGAGTCGTCCGGGATGATATCGAGGGTTTCTACGAGCTCTTTCGCGGGGCGCTCATTGCCGGTCGGCATATGTTACTGTCTTAACCTAAAGTGTGGCGTCGCGTCCCCAAACTTCGGCGGCAGCTGAGCGCTTTGACCGAGGTACCGTCCGGCAAGACAATCCAGGAACGCAGGCGTATAATGTATTAAGGCCATGACTTCTATGAATAGGCTAGTCAAGACTACTTTGGAAGATTCTGGGTGTAGCTGCCAAAATAAGCCGGACCAGAACCATGATTCTCGTTATGGTTGCCCATCACCTTGTTCCCCGCAACATTATCGCCAGAGCCAGAATGATGCTGGCTGACAGAACCTTGAGTCGACGGCAAAGGCTCAATGTTGGAAAGTTCCTTGATAGCCGTAAGGAGCTTTGCAACTTGGGCCTCGGTCGCCGCCTCGACACCGTCATGCATTGCCAAATCTCGCACGCCTTCCATCATCTCGCGTGCTACGGTTTCCACGGGCTTTCCATCACTGATGCGTTTCATCACCGTCAAGTACTCTTCTTGTATGAATGCATCCTCCCACGCAGCGACGGCCTTGAATACTCTCCGCAATCGAACTGCGTTGGATTCGCACGACTTCATAATGCTCTCAATGGCTAAGCGGGCTTGTTCGTCTAGATAAACATGCCCGACAGTTTCGAGGAGGCATCGAACAAGTGGAAGCCATTTTGCCACATTGTCGAAGGACTGCGGCAGGCCTTCAATGCCTTTGACACCTTGGTTGTATATGTCCTCGATCTCTTTGTTGACAGAGATTAGATCCTTGGTCTCGATGGACGTCATTCTCGGTCAGGGTTAGATGTGTGCGGAGGTCGCAAAACGCCAATTGCATCTGGAGTGGGGAGCGTCAGCTCAGGTAACCAGCCTCGAGTGCAGTCACGTTCAGGTCTCTCCTACCGGGGAATCGGGTCTGTCGATTAGGGGAATGTCCCCAGAGGTGGTGGAAAATCGAGAGAGCAGCGCCCTGTATTAAAAGAGGAGACCATGTTCGCATGAACCTCTTTTGGAATGCCTGTGAAGGGTGCTGGACTCCCCTGTCGAGGCAAAATTGTGGCCTCGTCAGGGGGTTGGTTGAGAGGCGGCTGTGAAGCCCCGTACTCCACCGTGGTCTGACCTCGTTCAGTCCCATGTTATGTGGCGATAGCGAGTTGTGGCCAATCATGGCCTGGAACTAGCCCAGTAGTCGCTGCCAAGTTTAGAACCTGGTACGCCAAGATCAAGATAAGCGCTAACGCCACCCCATAATTGGGCTGCGGTCAATCTAAAAACGAGCGGGGTAGCAGGAGGAGTGCCCCAAATCCAGCGACTGCCAATCCCCACATAGCCATTGCCGTCTCAGTGTCGCGAAATCCGCTGTACTGACCCCCTTCTCCCCCCTTTCCCTTCCCCTCCACGTTCTGCGATAATATCCCCTGTATGATGGTCATTATTCTACCGAACATAACTACATGAGAGCGAGCCTGCTTTTCAAACTGTTGGCCCTGCTACCGAAGCCCACCTCTCGCAAGCCTAGAAAGCTACCAAGGAAGCCTCCAAGATGAATCATTCGCTACCGAACGAAGGCCCGGTCAACCAGAGCCACTCCGGTTCAGGCGACAACACGGCAGGAAATAGGGTCGGGCGCGATCACAACGAGAATCACGGCGATGGGCATATTACCATTAATCAGTGTTGTCATCAGGATTGTATGAAACTATCAGACCCTGCTTTTGTTCCACATCCTCTAAGTCATTGCTCGAAACAGCCAAGTCGGACCCGCGCCAACAACTCATGACGTCCTTAGAGTTTACCGGTATGAACAGTCGGTCCCATGACATAGGCCTCGCTGCGTCAGGAACATGCGACTGGCTTCTGGGACACAAGACGTACGATAGGTGGACCAGTAGGCATCACGGCC
Source organism: Fusarium sp. MBC 441 (assembly GCA_030779165.1). NCBI lineage: Eukaryota > Fungi > Ascomycota > Sordariomycetes > Hypocreales > Nectriaceae > Fusarium > Fusarium sp. MBC 441. The sequence continues at coordinate 8,345 of JAPFTC010000340.1, forward strand.
TCCTCTGCATCAAAGGGAAGCCTGGCTCGGGAAAGTCAACACTGCTACGGTATGCTAGCGTCAAGACGCCACGAAATCATAGAGGGAACCCTCTCACTCTCTCGTTCTTCTTCCACGGCCGCGGCAGTGAGCTTCAGAGAACACCGCGTGGTCTTTTTCGGTCACTTTCCCACCAGTTGCTCCAAGCGATCCCCGACGCACTTGATCATGGCCACGCTTGGAGTCAATGGCAGAGGGCTGTTGATGCAGAGAGTGAGGAGAAGCATCTACGAGATATTTTCGAAACATCACTTAAAAAGGCCTTGGAGACCCGTCCAGTCTGGCTATTCGTCGACGCATTAGATGAATGTGACAATAACTATGGGCCCGACATAGCGAAGCGATTCAGGGACTTCCTGTCTTCCCTCTCGCCCTGTCTGAAGCCACTTCGTATATGCTTCACAATTCGCTCTAATCAGACACTGAGTCTGTCAGACATGGACGAAATACGTGTCGATGTTGAAAACAGCAAGGACATATCGACTTGTGTCAATGAACAGCTGGCTAGGCAGAAGGATGTTGCGGAGTTGATCACGGAACGCGCTAATGGCATGTTCCTGTGGGCCTGTATTGCGGTTCGCAAGGTTCGTGAAGTCCAGGAAGGTCCGGGGCCAGTCACGCTGGGGAAGATCCAGGACGCGATTCTTGAACTGCCCCAAGAGCTGGACGAACTCTACGACAAACTAACCTCAAATATGGGCGAGGACTCTCTCAAACTCTTCCAATGGATCACCTTCGCCATGCGGCCGTTGGAACCATCTGAACTGCAATGGGCCATGCTGATCGATGCTGATCGCCATGACCAGTCATTGGATCAGTACCGAGAAGAAGCGACTTGCCGAGCCATTGACATCGGAAAACTCAGCAAGGGCCTTGCTGAGGTGACGCCAGACGAGAAGGTTGTCCAATTCATCCACCAGACAGTGAAGGACTTTTTCCAGGGGACCCTGTCGAGGTTGAACGAGACCTCGAGATCCCAACACGTGGCACACAATCTGCTGTATAAGACCTGTCTCCGCTACTTGGAGATGACAGGGATCGATCAGTCAGCGAGGCTTAGCCGGAACAAGATGATATCCAAATTTCCACTCTTGCAGTATGCTACCACCTCATGGGTTGACCACGCCAGCAACATCGCTACAGATCATCCATTAACTTTAGAGTGGCCTGAGCCCGATATTATCAAACGATGGGTGTCTATTTACCGGGTATTGGATAAAAGGAATCTTCGCTGCCCTACTCTTCTATTCTTAATTGTCGTGTACCCCGAATTGTCGCGTACCCCTGCCCACCTCTCACGTGCGCCTCTATCTCCGGTCTATTCCCCTAAATCTAAACTTGCCTTCTCCATTTCCATCACCGGTCGGCGCGCGTTACTAACGCGTGTAGACGCGTACTTTAGCTTTCTCACATTATCAAACCTCCTCTCTACCACCTGCTGCAGCTTTGATCTGAGATTTGTTTCCAACGGTCCCTAAAAGCTATTACTATAGCTGAATATAACCCGCCTTTCATTATGGAACTTCAAGATCTCTTTCATTATGACTCTTCTTGGCGTATTGTCATTTGCAAACGGTGTGGTGTTGTACCGCAAACCAACGTCGCCCGTCATGTCCGACAGCACCATAACTCAATGCGTGCCTTCAAAACCGCGGCCATCAAGCTATTCGAGCGAAGCTTCGACCATCTGCCTCTCATGCAAGACCCAGATGAGATTTTCCGAAGGGTGCGGCCACTGCCGATCGCCTGTCCGATTCGGTTCCTCAGTGTTTTCCACGATGGAATATGCTGTCTACTCTGTCAGGACGATCGAGACCGGTACGTCTGTCGAGGCCGCACAGCAATAGAGGATCATCTCAAAAAGGTTCATGAGCAACCATTGCGCCAACCGGGGCGTCGACGGAGGGGAGAGGTTGGAGGGATCAAGGGTTTGGCCCAGGCCGGGCTGGTCCGGACTCCAGTCACATGCCAGACCCTTTTTCACGGCTCACGATGTAGGTACTTCATCGTCGAGACCCACGGAGCTCACGAGCAAGTGGAGGAAAGTCCATCTGGATCCGACGTAGGAAGGAACGCGACTGATTTAGGCTCCGTGGCTGTCCAAACTGGACTCGAAGACCTCATAGACCTGCAGCTTGCTCAGAAAGAAAACGAAATCTCGGCGATGTCAGACCAGGCCAGCTTTACCACAAACCTTTTATCTCCTGACCATAGACATCAATCTCAGTGGCTACGAGTCACTGAATGGCCCCGCTTCCTGGAGCCCTATAAACACGAACTGGCGGAGGTCGCCGCCTTGGTGTCACTTCCGAACCCAGCCAAGTCGTATGAGCTAGGCTCTCCAGGCAGTTCTGAAGCTTTGCTCTCGATTCTTCTCGGCTCTCTTTCACGTGTGATCGCCCGATCACGGAGCTCGCTACGGGATGGCAAGTTGAATGCTTTTGACCAACATCGGCTCAACTCATTTATCGCTGGCCGCTCGTCCCGCAAGCCACTGATACACAACCTAAGAGACGACACATATCAAAAATATAGCCGCGTCCTTCAGCATCTAATGTGCTATCTTTTTCGTCTGGCATGGCTAAAGACGGGCCCAAGGTTACATTACCGACTTACGGAGGGGCAGGCGGTGGCGATGATGGATGCCGTTCGCACAGCGTCGGAAATGAGTTCTATCAGCGGCGATGGACAGAGCCCCGGTCACTCCGAGGAACTCAAAAAGAGGCTTGACGACAAATGCCTTGTTCTAATGGTTTCGCTCCTGGATCACAAGTTATATGGCGATGTTTACGATAGCATTGTGATCAGCTTTCTGGCGGTAATGGGAATCCGCCGGGATGCAACATCTGGCAATGCGCAGAAACTCTTTGAGGCTGCCGAGTTTACTCCGAAGTTATCGGCGCTCATCAAGATGGGCCAGCTCCTTGTTGCCGAAAGGGCGCTTCTCGCGGTCGAACTCGACGAGGCAGACGTTCCGGCCTACGCACTTGAAGAAATGCAAGACAGGTTCATGACAAAAGACTCGAGGTCACCGATAAGCTGGTCATTGAAGCTTCGTGCATACGGCAAAGCCGTAAAAGATAACACGACAAGCCTTGGCCATATCATATGGTCGGACGACAGTGAGATTCTGAGCTATAAGAAAATGCACCTCTCGATGGCAGGGCTTCGTGGCCTGGTTTCTGCAGAAGTAGAGGCAGCGCAGAACCAGTTGGCAAGCTTGCTCTTGGTGCCGCCTGATACAGAGAGAAAGGACGTCGTGCCCCAACTTAGCCTGCGATCAGTCGTCGATGACCCTTCAGAAAGCGCCCCAGGCTGGAACTTCACGTCACATCCCCGGAACGAAGTCTGACATGGCCATAGGAGGTGGATACTTGACCGAATACTCAAAGAAACGTTCCTTCGACGGGACTTCTTCGAGAATGAGCAGACTGCCAAATGGCGGTTGAAAACTGTAGGGCGATACTTGTCTACAGTCAACGCCTTCCTCGAGCGGTTGCTACTTCTTATGCATATCACCGGTGGCCAGCCAGCACGCGGGACGGAACTGCTATGTATTCAGCACTCTAACCCTAGGGACGGGTCCGGAGGCCGCCGAAATATCTTTATTGAAAATGGCCTTATTAGTTTCGTGACATATTATCACAAGGGATATAGTGTCACCGGAACAACCAAGATCATACATCGGTATTTGCCGAGCGAGGTTGGGGAACTTCTTTTATACTACCTTTGGCTCGTTGTGCCATTTCTTAGCCAGCTTTCTCAGCTGGCAAAGATTTCAGGCTTCAAGCAAGGATCCACGCCATATCTATGGGGCGAGTTCTCTATCCCGTCATCATTATCATCGTGGGATACAGAAGGACGGACCCCGCCGCACCTGCGGGCGAACGATAAGAACGGCAAGGAAGCTCGCAAAGAAAGAAAGAAGGTTTCTCGGGCATTACGCAAATTAACCGAGGAAGCGGGAACTAAGTCTGTTGGAGCTGGCATCCCAGATGGTCCGTGGTCGACTACACGGCTAAGTGTAACGCTGAGTCGCACCTTCAAACTCGCTCTTGAAACAGAGACGAATGTCCAGATGTGGCGTCATGCAGCTATTGCAATCTCACGTCGGCATTTGCAGCAAGCTAAATTCAAGAGGGACTTCATCGAGGCAGTTTCATGGGCATGGAACGATGAGATGGCGGCCCACTCGACTAAGATAGCCGGGCTGACATACGCGCGAGGACTAGAAGAAGCGCCCGGGCATATTGCTAGCGCCAAGGCTGAGTATCGGCGAATTAGTCGTGAATGGCACGCATGGCTTGGTTTTGGGGGGTTTCGAAATTCTGCTATCTAGCCACCTGCCTAGTAGAAGTTTAGAGAGGGAATTTCAATCTTTGCTTTCTCAAAATTATCCATGATGGAGTACTTCATATACGACCCAGAACTCCGGCTTCTCTGCTGTCGAACATGCCGGATCACAGTCACACAGAAGCAGGTCAAGGTGCATCTTCGCAGCGGTCCGCATCATCTTAGCACTGAGATGATCAAGGACGCGCAGAAGTGGGCATCTAAATATAAAGTCTTCCAGAACCAGCAGGAAGCCCACGATAATCTACCACCAAGGCCCGATGATGCACCGCCAATTGAAGGATTAGGTCCGCCAGGTGCGGGAGGCATCCGATGCGAGTTTGTCACAGAGCAGAGCACATCCCCGCCGGATTGCCGATACGTGGGTACAGATTTGCGACGGATTCGAGAGCATCTCAAGATCGAGCACCAGTGGGATCTAGATCTCAAGGGTGGGCGTCGCTCAACTGCTACGGCCGAAGAGGAAAGGAGCAACAGTCCGTGGAGGACTGGGGTGTATTATCAACGATTATTCTTGCGAGGTCCGGGCAGCGAGCTATTCGAAGTGGCAAGAGGGCTGAATCTTGATCAGTCAAGGTCTCAAGACCACGGCTCGCAGGCTAGACTTCAAGCGACCATCGACGCATTTCAAAGAAAAGGCAATGGCATCCGGAGCCAAGAGGCAGGGCGCATCGATGGGGAGAATGACTTTACAGCGCCGAATCCATGGCTTCGCCGGCTTGGTTCTGCTCTTCACTTGAAGGAATTTAGCGGGAAAAAGGACTTTCTGAGGGACTTGATCTCTATGGAATACGAAGTCGATCCGAACGACCCGGACGAGTCAGACGACGCTCAGCTTCGGTTCATACACATCGCATTTGATCGAATGGTTAACCACGCCAAAGCCGTCATTACACCCGAAAATGTGTCTTGGAATGCTCTGTTTGAGGTCAACCGCAAGGAACTTATCAAGGAGAGGAGCAAGCCATTTCATTTCCGGTTCAAGCCCGAGACTCAGAGACGATACACGCTCGTGGTCAAACAACTACTTGCTTATATCGTTCGCTGTATGTCTTTCGATGACAAGGCAGATCGGCCACCGTTTAAGCTGAGCAGGAGACAACAGAATGCATACGATACGATGATGGAGCATGCAGACGACTTGACCGACGCTTGGAAGGACCATGGCGGTGATCCAGAGGCTCCCGAAGTTTCTAAGCTTCTAGATTCGCTCGAAAATGACGTCTTGGAACTTTATATATCCGTTCTTGATCATTTCACCAAGGACACGGAGTATGACAGCGTTCTCGTCAGCTTCTTGACTGTTCTGAGCGTCCGTGCGGATGGTACTTGGGAGGGCTATGCGAATTTCACCCCAAAGCTTTCCGCAATCATGGCGATATCCCGTCTCTGTATTGTCAAGTACGCAGTTGATCAGAGAGCCAAGGCCATCAAGCAAAAGATGCAGCAGGGCCAGGGCCGAGAAGAGGCAGAGGAGAACAGTCCGAGTAACTTTGCGCTCATATCCGAGATGACTCGCCGGTTTATGGTCGGAGGAGGAGAGGGTTGGGAAACAACGCCAACACAGTTCATCATCCGACTCCGAAACTTTGGCATGGCTGCACACAACAATACGGCATCCCAAGGCTCGGTAAGCTGGGATAAGGAACACATCATCTTCAAGGGCATCCGACTCAGTGTTCTTGACGTACAGGCCATGATGAGAATGGCCGTCCACCAGCTGGAAGACGTACTGTACAAGGACTTGCTGTTTTGCAAAGAGTTTTCAGATCAGTCACCGACCGAGCTTGGCTTACCCGAGATCCCGTGGGGCGAGCTCTTGGACAACGCTGCTGACGAAACGATTGGTCATTCATTTGTTGACAAACTCTTCCAGCATGATGGAGGCGCAAGCAAAGGCTGGGTCGTTCGAAAGATATTGCAGGACGATAGCTTGAGGGCTACGTGGGTTAAATCGGTGGGTGATGGCGATGGTGGCATGGAATTGAATGCAAAGGCGGCATATCGATATGGTCTCCGGGTGGAGAAAGCTTTGGAGTTGCTGCTGTTTCTGGCGCAGCTGAGTGGCGGGTTTCCCCCAAGGGCATATGAGCTTCTCACGATTCGACACCGCAACACAGCCAACGGAGGAATCCGGAACATTTTGATTGACCAGGGGCTCGTTATGATTGTCACGGGTGTACACAAAGGCTTCTCGACGTCTGGAAGGCTCAAGATCATTCATCGGTTCTTACCGCGGGAGGTTGGCACTCCGCTGGTGTACTTCTTGTGGCTTGTTTTGCTGTTCTGGGAGGATATCCAGGCAAATATATGGGACCGGTCTAGCTTTGACGCTGGTTTATGGGCTACCGAAGGTACACCGGAGAGCAGTGGCCCGCAGGATAACGAGCAACCCGACGGCACTACAGAGGCTAGTCAAGAACAAGCCAGCCAGGCTGGGGAGGGCGGGCAAGGCGCTTGGAAGCTAGGACCCGGGGAGCACTGGACGTCACCGCGCTTGGCACGCATCATCCGAAGGCTCGGTGTTGCAGCGTGTGGGCAGAAGCTCAACATCAGCAGCTGGAGGCACATATCAACTGCGATCGGACGACGATACTTCCGGAATGCATCCACAGCCCACACGAGACTACTGCGGGAAGCAGACTCAGACGACAGCGACAGCGACAGCGATGATGATGAGGATAGTCCGTATGATCTGCAAGCTGGTCACGGGTCCAAGATCGCAGGCTTGATCTACGGAAGACTCGTAACCGAGGGAGCTTTCGAGACCAACGAGCGCCGAGTCAACTTTCGATATATCAGTGAAGAGTGGCATCGGCTGCTAGGATTTCCGTCTGCGATGGGAGGGTTCGGCGAGGTTCTCAAGCCGGGCCGTAAGCGGAAGAATGCATCCGTACACCACGAAGCACTTCAAGAGTTGCAGTTGAAGAGATGGAAGCTACGCCGCCGGATCAATATCGACCGTGAACTCACTCGTCTCTACGGAGAGCAGGCTATATTCCGCGGCGTGCAGCGAGAGGCGATCGAAGCGATCATGATGAACAAGAGCCCAATCGTGGTGGTGATGGGAACGGGTGGTGGGAAGAGCTTGGGGTTCATGCTGCCGGCGGCGAGCTGCCCAGGCGGCGTGACTGTGGTCGTAGTTCCGTTGGTATCGCTACAGGGCGACTTGATGGAACGTTGCCGGAAGATGAAGATACCATGTGCCGAGTGGCGCAGCGATCAATCCCCAGGGGCGGCGTCGCTTGTTTTCGTCACGCCCGAGTCGGCAATGACCAAGCGGTTCCACGACTACGTGGAAGG